>CM054122.1:22372271-22401509 GCA_028751855.1 Ambrosia trifida | reverse complement strand
TTTTATTGGATTTTTGGATGTGGTACTTACCTACAATCTCTTAGTGACATAAGGATGTATGGCTGGTTGTCCTTTGTTATCTTGTCTTTCATGTCTTGCACAATCCCAATGTAATCTGGAAATAAAAGAAATAAATCAGGTTATGTGCTATTGGTTTAGTAATGGATAGCTTCAAAAGGTTCTTTAAACATGTTCATGCCTGCAATGCCCCTGCTTTTTTCAGACTGCATTTCAAGGAACCTGCGTGTACCAAATTCATAATAGTAGTCTTGTATGTATCATGTGTCTGGAATGGGGGTGAAAACGGAGGCACTTCCAATACGCAACATTCCCGGATTTAGTAGGTTGGTGGTGTAGTTGTCTGCAATAACGCATGCATATCCGTCTGGCTTGTAACATGTGTTAATTTTCAACCTGCTCTTTACATTTTTTCATTCTTTACCTTTGACCACAACCTGAATAGCAAAGCCCTGGGAAATTTGTATTGTTAGGTTTTTTCGTTGTTAAAAAAAAACAGCATATGGTAAGCAAGTTATTTGTTCTAGAATAATGGACAAAGCGCATTATTTGACGACAGAGTAAGTTGCTTTTAATCGAGTGATATTAGCGTAAAAAAGCGGGTTGCATGTTCGGCTGAGAAGTAACGTGTATTGCGATAAGTACCTCTTTGTCGACCAGTAGGAAGTGTAGTTCGTTATCTCGATGATCTGGAATCCACTTTCTTAGAATGCGTACGTCAATAGCTGGTGCTTCCCCTTTCAGTTTGAGCGAGGATATTCGCCAGGGCTTCATCATCTAGGACCTGCCTGAATAAGTGTAAGTAAACTATTAACAATAATAAGTACAGTATTTGTATTATTGATTTAGGTGTATCCTATATTAGATTTATGTGGTAGAAAAAGAGATTTAAATAACATGTATACAACAATTTAATTATGGTTTAAACCTGTGTATTGTTAATTTCAGTTAGGAGATCCTTATAGACAATATCAAGTGTTGTGTTGTTGGGTGGTTCGTTGTTGTTCATTGTAAGTATTTTGAGGGAGTCTGGTGACGTTGCCCTTGATAAAGCAACATATAGTTGTCCATGGCCAAAGATTGGTTCAGGAAAATAGACGCCAACTTCTTTTAACGATTGGCCCTGACTTTTGTTTATAGTCATTGCGTAGCATATTTTAACCGGGGATTGACGCCTAGTGAACACGGAAGGCAATTCCTTAGAATTATGCACAAAGTTAATACGCGGAATGTACACTCTATGACCAATTCATATTCCAGTTATTATTCTAGCCTCAATAACCCGAGGAAGTAACTGTGAGACTAATAGTCTGGTACCATTACACAATCCACTTTTCGGATCTATGTTGCGCATTAAGATGATGGGGCTGTTTTTTTAAGATCTAAGAAATGTCTTGGAATACCACTAAAATTAAGTACATTTAAATATTCAACAGGATACATAGCCTCAGTTTCTTCGCCATATGTTGAGTGAGGGACCATGAAATCTGTGCTTAGATACGTTGTGCATTCCCCGGGCGACATCATTTGGACCATACTATTAATTTCATCAACGATATCATTCTTGAGGCAAATAATGGCTCGTTCAGCGATTGTTGAAGGTGTCGAATTATCCAAAATGCCATCGCCGTAAATATAATTAACTAAACCTTGAAGGCCAGTTTGTGGCTGTTGTAACAGGTATACATCAGGGATTTAAATTCGTTTTACATCCTTATGCAGCGGGTCTAGAGCTGTGCCTTCGTCGCCGTCTCCAATTCTTAGGAGCCATGATGAAAACCTTTCTAAATTTTGGCTATTGGCCGAGGTGCTAGCAGACATTGTGAGGTGCAAATTCAAAGTTAGCTTATGCACAGTCATATACTTCCAAAGGTAAGATCTTGGGAGACACGACTCTATAATCTCATTCTTTGTACCTCTGGGTTTAACTGGTAGAGTCTGCCGGAAATCCCCACCTAGCAACACGGATTTGCCACCAAAAGGTTGGCAGGTATTGCCAGTGAGATCTTGAAGGGTTTTATCAAAAGATTCAAAACACCTACGATCACTCATAGGGGCTTCATCCCAGATTATAAGTGTAGTTTCCAGCAATAAGTAACATAGATTAGTTTTTTTATATGACAAACTGACTCCTTAGTGAGTTCTAACGGTATTTTAAACCGTGAGTGTGCCGTTCTGCCCGCTGGGAGTAACAGTGATGCAATCCCCGAGGCTGCCACCGCCAGAACAACTCTGCCGACTGATCGCAAAGCAGCTAACAATGTTCGCCACAAAAATGTTTTCCCAGTTCCACCATGGCCATATATAAACAATAAAACCCGAGACGGCGTTTCGACTGCATGCATAACGATGTCGTATATAGCAAGTTGTTCTGCTTGTAGTTGGGAATGTAGAACCGTGTCTTCATTCTTTAGGATATTCCTATCAAAGTTTTTTTCTTCCAATAGTAAACTTTTTCCCAGCATTGAGGCGATACCTGTGTTGGGAAGCGGCAAACCAAAGTCAGTCAAGCTGTGAGGTGTGGAATATGAATTCAAAGCTGTTTCTAGCTCATGGAGTACGAATTGCTGCAAGTCATCATCATTAAGTATGCCAGAACTATCAGGCAAGGTGTGTCGGACCTTGTAAGAGATATCATCAGCCATGTATATCCAGTTTTCTGACCACAACTTTGACAGATTTGATACATCACATTGGAGAAGTAGGCAAACAAAAAGACAACTAAGTTCTTTTGGTGTCGCCCAAGCAGCAGCCTCAGAAATTGCTGTCGACCACTCTCTGTCATTACCAATAAGGCATAATCTTTCGCATGCCTCTCTAAAGGTTGGTGATTTCTGCTGAAATGTACTGATCTATTTCTGCAGCATATACTTTGCGACAATCCTATGTAAAACAGGGTTGTTGATTGGGTCGGGGAATTTTGCTGAAATGTACTGATCTATTTTTGCTGGGTTACGAATAGAGTACGCACTTTACACCCAGAAAAGAGTATGGCAGTGAGGATGTAACAACCGGCAAAAATAAGGTAATTCCGTACTAATTAATTAATATATGAATAACGTAATTAAATGCAATTATGTGTGATTTAATTATCAAGGCCTTAGGAGATAGCAATTTCCAAATAATGCATAGGTATGCATACGTTTAATGGTAAAACATGATGGGATCATGTGCGAATAAACTATCCGGTATGGACGTTGGCGATTACCCGGTGATAATTAAATAAACGAAAAGGATCCCGGACACCCAGGATATAAAATAAAGGGTATTTTCACAAAATATAATGAGTTTTGGAACTCCAAAACCATAAGTGGAAACGTCTCATACAAATCTCCCGGTAACGAATAAAGTGCGCGTACCGCACCCGATACGCGTATAACTTACAATTTCACCCGGCAAAAGCCTAAATAACCAATTAACGCTTAAATTGGACTATAATTAAGGGTTATTAAAGGTATTTTTAATGTCCGAATAACGCGCGATTAAAACCCGAAAAATACCCGAACGACACCCGAACGACGAGGAATTAAACTTAACATAATAATGGTAAATATTTGGAGTTGTGGACCCCACCTAAGCCCACAAAGGGGCCGGCCTAATGGCCATATAATCTCCTTGCATTACTTATTTTAATAATAACCTAGTAACCTACATTAACAAGCATGCATGGAAGATCAAAAGGTGTAAGATTTTGTAGTACAAAAGCATGCACAAGTTGCCTCCCTTTTGTAAGAGAATTTTCGGCCCTATGGCCATATAATCCAAGGCATAGATAAATCCTATCATTACACTAGTGCACATGCTTGTATAAAGATCTAGTGTGAGATTATGATAGATCACAAATATTTATCAAAGATTTACAAGTAACCTCCCACTCCCTCTCTCTATCTCACGGCACACACACACACACACTTATAATCTTCCCAAAGATCCTAAGTACACATACAATCTTCAAGTAAATCTTACAAGATCCATGGAAGATTACATGTTATAATGGTATATAAACATGTGTTAGACACTTGAAGAAACAAAGCAAAAACTCTTCTTCTTTCTTTCTTTTGGGCCGTAAGTTTCACCTCCCCCATATACACATTTCTTTTAAGTTTTTACATCTTCCAATCACTCAAAACAATCCATCATCCAAACCCCCATTGTGTGTTTCAAGTTTGGAGCTTAACCATTAAGGAAGAACACACTAAACCCCTCTCAAAATCCAAGGTTTTGTCTTCCCTAGCCTTGTGCTAGTAGTAAGTTTCTTAACCTTGTTTTGATTATTAATATTCATGTATGTGTTCTTAGAAGCAAGTTGTACATGAAGGGTTTAAAATGTGGTTTTGAAACATAACTTTAATAGGTTTTACATGAGTAAAATGGATGATTAAAAATATGTAAATGGATCATGGATTTGATGATGATAAAGTAGTGTTCTTAAAATATATAAAATTTACACATACACTAAGTAGGATGATGATTTGGTTAAGATTTGTGGAATAAACTTGAATGTGTTAAAATGTAACTTTAATCATCTTAAAATGATCATCCATGATATGATATATGATGGAATATATTAGGATGTTATGAATGAAGAAGTTGAAAGGTTAAAGTTTACACACTTAGATGGATGAAATTTGGATATGTTGAAGAAATACATAAAACACACATACAAGTAGCCTTATATATGAAATATAAGACTATTAAAAGTGTTTTGATACAAAAATAACTTAACAATAAAAAGATGAATCTTCAAAGTCCACTAAATTTGAGTGAAAAATACTAACTTTGGAAGTTAGAGTGGAAAATGCAATATTTGAAAGTTGAGGGACTAATGTTGTAACTTTGAAAGTTAGAGGACTAAAATGAACATTTTAGAAACTATTAGTCCAAAAATGCAATAATGGAAAGTTTGGTGTCAAAAGTATGAGTAATAATTTTCCATGGTTGATTTGGTAAATACTAGTAAACATACTTGGGTATTTTGTATAAAAAGTATATTTTTATAAAAGTGAAAGTTATAAAAATATGGGTTTGTATTAACATAAGGATTTTTATAAAATAGAGATTTTATAAAAATGTTAAACAAAAATTAAAACTTGAGAAACTTATACAAAAATGAATACTTTTATATAAATGGGAATATAAAAGTATTGGAAGCATTTTTGTGTCTAAGTTAACAAGTTGAGTTAAAATACAAACCTTCCAAGTAACATGTGTTAGGAATGTGGATAATATTTCCATAAAACACATGTTGGGAAAAACTTGGAAAATTAACTATCCAAGCTAAGATATCGAACTAAGACGCGTTAACGAACCATACACAGACAAAACATGAGAAAAATGCCATTGCGGCAAAATGAGAAAATATATATTTTTAGGAAGTAAAATATATATACATCATGGGTGAAAACTAATAAACACTTTCCTAAGTATTGAAGGAATTATTCGTGGGAGAAAAACATAACGTAAACAAGTAAGACGTTAAACAAACGTATATACTTAACAAGAAAAATTACACATTTATATATATATACGCTCGTCTCGGCAAAATTCTAGTATATCTACTTAATGGGAAAGTAGATATGTGGGAAGGAAAGCCGAGACGAGTGGACAAAGATATATATTTATGTGTATACCGTGCCGACAAGATCCTAGTATATTTATTTGAATGGGAAAATAAATATACGGCATGGTGAGCTGAAACGGATGTTGAGAATATACAATCGAACGACAAGATCTTAGCATATTTATTTAAATGGGAAAATAAATGTGCGGCAAAGTGAGTCGGGTCGAGTGTTGAAATATATATTATATCGAGCGATGCGATCTTAAGTATAATTATTTAAATGGGAAAATAATTATACGTTAAGTGAAGTCAAGTCGATGATAATAATGTACAAGTTAAGGAAATATTAACAAGAGTAATATATAACTTGTAATACCAAGGGTAATCTAACGCCAACGAAACCTAGGATACGCGCTAAATTAAACGGAATTTGGAATAACTTATGGTCGGGAGTTGGGTGTACAACTTACCAGGGCACATGCACTATAGGGATAGTGACTTATACGTCTAGGACGTTTGTAGGTGCGAGACCCCTTTTGCTATCTACTTAGTTGAGCCGGACGTCGATTCAGGTGAGTCTCACGGCCCCATTTTAAACTATTTTTACGTTTTTCGGGGGAAAGATATGTTAGGGAAAATGTTTGACGGATTTATTACTTGAGGTGTGACCGCCACTCGGGGTTGAGTCCTCGCCTCTATAATCATTTATTCAGGGAAATGAAACCGGTGGAATATTGAATAGTATTATTGGTGCCTGACAAGGCCCACCCCTAATCGATAGCGTCGATTTTGCATTAGTGTATGCTTGGGGTGCATATATTCTGAACTTAAGTCGTAGGATACCGAGTAACGACTTGGAGCGGGGCATTATTATTATACGTCTTGGTTTGATTATAGTCTCAAGTAGATTTATAGGAATTTGCAACTCCTATATATTGTCATAACATGGTATTTCCCAAGTATTCAAGTTTTGGAAACTAAAACCTGTGAACTCACCAATATATTTATATTGACGAAATTTTAAACATATCTTTCAGGTAATTAGACGAAGGCAATCATGGCAAGCTGGGTCACGGAAATCTCCTATGCGGCGTTGGATATTTTGCGGGGTTTCACCTTTATTTCCCAAGGCTATGGGATATATTTGAGAAACCTCTCCATTTGTGTTATAAACAATTTACTTTATGTGTAATGTTTTGAACAAGATTTGACGCCTAAATAAATGACCCATTTTCTTAAATTACTTGTGATTTGCGTTAACCTTGACTTTATGCTCTTGAACCGTCGCGCCACGTGTTTCCGCCATTGGCGTGGTGTGACAGAAAGTGGTATCAGAGCCAAGGTTATAGCGAACTAGAGTATTTTCTTTAAAAACTAGACTATAACCGGATTTGGTTCAAAAGATAAAGTTTTCAAAAAAAATACTAAACGCAATAAAGTAATTTCTCAAGAAGCATTGGGCATGAGGAGATTCCGACCGAGCTAGCCATGGGTATTATTATGCATTAACGTAGTATTAGAGGTTAGGAAGGTTACGGTTAATGTACGCCTTAACTATCTAATTTAAAATAATTCATATATTTTAGTACGGTTCTTTTGCCAGGGATGTCTGACGCCGGAAGTATAGCGCCAAGCTACGATAGTAGCCTGCAGATTATTCCAGCACCTCCGCCTGAGCCAGTTGAGCTGGTTGTACTCGACTCGGGAGAAGACGATGTAGAGATGGGCGTCGCCGGAGGATCGGGCGACGATAGTTCCGACGAGACGGATCCTAGCGAGGATCCTGACTGGGCTCCCGCAGGAGATGGCGCGGCCGCCGTGGCCGACGCGCCGCAGGCCGACCTACCCATTGTACCCTTGCCTGCCGCACCCTTAGCCCCACACCCTATCAGAGCCGTCAGGGACTTCCCTGAAGGCTGTGCCGGTCCGTTGCGACCCGTCCCAGCCCAGTCGGAGACATCAGAGTCTCCATTTGATAGACAGGCTCACATTGATCACGAGCCAGTACCCGCACCACACATCCCCATCCCTCCAGGCATGAGGCTCATGCCGATTTCCCGTGGGCGGAACGGATGGATTTCAGATGACTCAGACGACGAGTCAGTGGCCTCGGTAGACCACATACTAGTACCTGAGATTCCAGTCGTCCAGGAGGAGCCAGTGGCTCCAATGATGGAGGACGCCCCTGCTCCCCCCATAGCCCCACTTGCACCACTCGAGCCCGCACCTCAGGAGGGGCCAGCCACAGCAGCACACGTCCTAGAGGGCAGCCCCGCCCGTAGCTCTGAGCTACGCAGGGCAGGTATGGTAGCTTTCGCCACTGCGAGCCCTCCTACCCCCACCGTAGTGGTGTCCACCCCAGAGTGGGCCACTATTGCAGAGCCCCTTATGGCCCCCTTGGCCGAGCTTGTAGCACCACCCACCATAGCTATGACACTACCTATCCCCACCTTGCCCATGATGCCACCTGCACCATACCCTCTGGGTGCAGGGGACCCCTACCTGATACCACCCTACTTTGCCCCCGGACCACAGGGTTTTGCCCCGTTATTTCCCCACATACCGATACCAGCCCCAGTTGACCCATCCCAGCCATTTCACCCTGACATACCTGGACCATCCCAGCCACACAGGATGACGCCATTATCCGGACCAGCTTGGTCCTCTGCTATCTCACTGGAGCGAGACTTTCAGACCCTCGCCGACACGGTGCAGCGCACCGTGAACCAGGTAGAGCAGCAGACTCGCTTGATGTGGACACGGATGATTGATACTCGAGATGCCTTAGCACACTACGCTGAGGAGTTGTTGAGCCTGGATGCGCAGTGTGGGATTACCGGGGATGCGCATTTTGCGCATCGACAGTTTTTATATGATCGCATCATGGCGATTAGTATGACTATCAGCATGCACGCACCACAGTATCAGTTCCCGCCGCCGCCGCCACAGTAGGGACGCATCAGGGACACATGGAAGAATCACCTGCAGATGTATATAGTAGTAGCAGTATGGTAACGTAGCACGAGTTATAGCACTCGTTTGCATTTTGCCCAGCCGAGCGGGTATGCCGGCATATGATATGATGTTTTTATTTATTTCAGAACGATGTATTGTATGAGGGATGTTATCCCCTATTTTGTTATTAACAAAGCATTGTACTCGTACTATTGAAATTAATGAAAAATCTTATTATTATGATGGTGAAATATGTTGTTGTCTACGATTATTATTGCTTACTCCATATATTGTGATTTGTGTGATTGTGTGGTGATGTTGTGTTGATTATTATGTTCATGTGATGAGTTGCTACTTATGCTTTGTGTATGTTTATATTTGTGTGAATGTTCGCCAAATTAACCTTTGATAATTATTATTGAAGAAAAATGGCACCAGCCACCCGAAGCAACAGTGGCGCAGACGGACTGCCCACTACACCAGCTGAACTCGAAACCATGATCTCGGAGCGCATAGCCCGAGCTATCGCGGAGCATGAAGCCGCCCGCTCCGAACGATCGCGTGACATAACAGGGAGCGACCGACGAGAGACCTCCCCCAATGGTAAGAAGGTTTAAGAATAATTGAAAAAGTGATGGGAGAATATCCTAAAACTCCTATCCCATAATAACATACTACTTTATTATTGCAGAAACGGCCTCGCGAGAGCGCGGCTGCACTTTCAAAGCCTTCTTAGACTGTAAGCCGATCAACTTCAGCGGCACAGAAGGATCTGTTGGCCTGGTCAAATGGTTCGAAAAGACCGAGGCAATAATCCGCATTAGTGGGTGTACCCCTCGACAGTCAGTCATGTACTCCACTAACTTGTTTCTGGATCAAGCACTAACTTGGTGGAACGGCCAAGTCCAGTCACTAGGAGACGACACTGCCTACTCCCTATCATGGGCGGAACTAAAAGAACTTATGATCGCCGAATACCGCCCGGCAAGTGAGGTACAGAAGCTGGAAACAGAATTCTGGAACCTTACCATGGTAGGAGCAGACGTGACTGGATACACGTCCCGATTTCATGATCTCGCCAGACTAGTGCCTCGTTTGGTCACACCGGAAAACAACAAGATAGAACGGTACTTGTTCGGATTAGCACCACAAATACGCAGCATGGTCACTGCTTCCAAACCCACGACCATGCGCGCAGCTATTGATCTTGCACTAAGCCTCACTAAAGATGCTATCCGCATGGGTACTTTGATCCGACAGGTTTCGGGACTGAAAATTTCTGAGGCTAGCAGTGTGGAAGGCAAGAATCAGGGGACAAGTTCAGCGGTTGTGACGAATGAGCAGGGGAATAAGCTGAGATTTGGGAAACGTAAGCGGGATGAAGGAAAGAAAGATAGAGCATCGGGTAGTTCGAACAAGAAAGTGAAAGGGTATGTTGCCACAGGGCGTGGTAATGGTGGTAAACAGGGTAACCAGGGGAGAAATAATGGAATAACTTGTGGAAAGTGCCACCGCTCAGGGCACAAAACGGAAGATTGCCGGTCAGGAGCACCGAAGAACGGAGGGGCTAGACCCTGCTTCGCTTGCGGGTCACTGGACCATTGGAAGAAGGATTGCCCCAAGGTAAACAACCAAGCCCGCGGGCGGGCGTTTGTGATTGGAGCCGGTGATGCACGACAAGACCCCAACGTGGTCACTGGTACGTTCCCTCTTAATGGTCATTATGCCTCTGTATTATTTGATACCGGTGCTGACTTTAGCTTCGTATCCATTGAGTTTAAAAGATTACTTGGATTAAAAACTAGTAAACTAGATACACCCTACTCCATAGAACTGGCTAATGGTAAAACTATTGAAACGAGAGAAGTAGCGAAAGGTTGTAAATTAGAACTCTGTGGGCACGAGTTTGGGATTGACCTCTTGCCGGTTGTGTTGGGAAGTTTTGACATAGTTGTTGGCATGGACTGGTTGTCCGCACATCATGCCATCGTGGTTTGCAACGATAAAATCATTCAAGTTCCCCTCACAAGCGGTGAAACTCTCTCAATTCAAGGGGAAAGGCACGGGACGCCGCTAAGGATTATTTCAAGCATGAAGGCTCGTAAATGCTTAAGAAAAGGGCTTGTCGCATTCTTGGCACACGTAGTGGACAAGAAGGCCGACGAGCGGAAGTTGGAGGACATACCAGTAGCTAGAGATTTTCCGGATGTATTCCCAGAAGATTTGCCGGGGTTGCCACCACCTCGACAAGTCGAGTTCCGCATCGACCTCGTTCCTGGAGCTGCTCCTGTGGCACGATCGCCATATCGCTTAGCTCCATCGGAAATGCAGGAACTATCCAGCCAGCTACAAGAGTTGTTGGACAAGGGTTTTATAAGACCGAGTTTCTCACCTTGGGGAGCTCCCGTCTTATTCGTAAAGAAGAAGGATGGCACATTTCGCATGTGCATTGACTATCGAGAGCTGAACAAGCTAACCATCAAGAATCGCTATCCTCTCCCCAGGATCGACGATTTATTTGATCAGCTCCAAGGATCTAGCTATTACTCCAAAATCGATCTGAGGTCTGGCTATCACCAGTTGCGTATACAAGAAGAGGATGTACCAAAGACGGCCTTCAGAACCCGATATGGGCACTATGAATTTTTGGTAATGCCGTTCGGCTTAACCAACGCTCCAGCGGTTTTCATGGACCTAATGAACCGCGTGTGTAAGCCATACCTGGATAAATTTGTCATTGTTTTCATTGACGATATTTTGATCTATTCACGCACCAAAGAAGACCACGAGAATCACCTTCGGTTAATCCTTGAGGTACTACGCAAGGAAAAGCTCTACGCTAAATTCTCAAAGTGCGACTTTTGGATTCGAGAAGTTCACTTCCTAGGCCACGTGGTGAACGAAAAAGGCATACACGTCGATCCCGCCAAGATCGAGGCAATTAAAAATTGGGAAGCCCCTCGAACTCCTACCGAAGTACGACAATTTCTTGGCCTTGCGGGTTATTACAGAAGGTTCATCGAGAACTTTTCCAAGATAGCACAAGCTTTAACTATGTTAACCCAAAAGGATAAGAAATTCGAGTGGACGGAAAAGCAAGAGGCAGCATTCCAATTACTAAAAGACAAGTTATGTGGCGCTCCGATACTATCACTTCCAGATGGTACGGAGGACTTTGTGGTTTACTGTGATGCCTCACATCAAGGCTTGGGTTGCGTGTTGATGCAACGAGAAAAGGTAATAGCTTATGCTTCCAGACAACTGAAAATCCATGAGAAGAACTACACTACACACGATTTGGAATTAGGTGCAGTGGTATTCGCTCTCAAGATATGGAGGCACTATTTGTACGGAACCAAGTGCACAATTTTCACTGATCATAAGAGCTTGCAACACATCTTTGATCAGAAGGACTTGAACATGCGACAACGGCGATGGGTCGAATTACTAAACGATTACGATTGTGAGATAAAGTACCATCCCGGTAAGGCGAACGTTGTGGCCGACGCCTTGAGTCGCAAGGAACGGGTTAAACTGTTGCGTGTCCGAGCTTTGGGTCTGACTATCCACACGAATCTGACTGATCGAATTCGTGAAGCTCAAGTTAACGCCCTTAAACCCGAGAATGTCAAAGGTGAAAGATTACGAAAGATGATTGATTCACTGGAACCAAAGGCGGACCAGACCCTGTATTTCATGAATAGAATTTGGGTTCCAGTGTACGGGGGATTGCGTGAGCTAGTATTGGCCGAAGCTCACAGTTCTAGATATTCGGTTCACCCTGGTGCAGACATGATGTTCCACGATTTGAAGGAACTTTATTGGTGGCCGAATTTCAAAAGAGATATAGCGGCATATGTTGCGCGATGTTTGACTTGCGCAAAGGTCAAGGCTGAGCATCAGAGACCTTCCGGTTTGCTCCAGCAACCGGAAATACCGGAATGGAAATGGGAACGAATTACCATGGATTTCATTACCAAGTTACCCAAGACAACAAGCGGCCATGACATGATCTGGGTAATCGTTGATCGATTGACAAAATCTGCACACTTCCTCCCGATTCGCGAAACGGACAAGTTGGAGAAACTTACCCGTTTGTACATTAAGGAAGTGGTGTCTAAGCATGGTGTACCTATTTCTATCATCTCCGATCGAGATAGTCGTTTCACCTCAAGATTTTGGGAAAGTTTAAATGAAGCCCTCGGTACTCGCCTCGACATGAGTACCGCATATCACCCCCAAACGGATGGTCAAAGTGAACGAACCATCCAGACCATGGAAGATATGTTGCGGGCATGCGCGATTGATTTCGGAGGTAACTGGGATACGCACTTGCCATTGGTAGAATTCTCTTACAACAACAGTTACCATACGAGCATTCAAGCTGCACCTTTTGAAGCCCTATATGGACGCAAGTGCAGATCTCCGCTATGTTGGGCTGAAGTTGGAGAAAAACAACTCACCGGGCCTGAAATTGTTCAGGAGACGACGGACAAGGTCTTTTTGATAAAGGAACGCCTCAAAGCGGCCCGTGACCGACAGAAAAGCTACGCTGATATGAGGCGAAAGCCTTTAGAATTTCAAGTCGGAGACAGGGTTCTACTAAAAGTGTCACCTTGGAAAGGCGTCGCGCGCTTTGGAAAGCGCGGAAAGCTGAACCCACGATATGTTGGACCGTTTGAAATCTTGTCCAGGGTAGGCCCAGGGGCATACAAGCTCAAGTTGCCTCAAGAGCTTAGTGGAATACATGACACGTTTCACGTGTCAAATTTGAAAAAGTGCCTATCCGACGAAACTCTCATCATCCCTGCTGACGAAATCCAGATTGACGACAAGTTACATTTTGTTGAAGAACCGATCGAGGTAACCGATTGGAAGGTCCAAAAACTAAGGCGCAGCAAGATCAGGTTGGTCAAAGTGCGCTGGAATGCCAAGCGTGGACCGGAGTTCACGTGGGAAAGGCTGGACCGGATGAAGCAAAAATATCCCGCCCTATTCGAGAAGACACCGGTACCGGAGAACTCGAAGTGAATTCCGGGACGGAATTCTCTTAACGGGGGGAGAATGTAACAACCGGCAAAAATAAGGTAATTCCGTACTAATTAATTAATATATGAATAACGTAATTAAATGCAATTATGTGTGATTTAATTATCAAGGCCTTAGGAGATAGCAATTTCCAAATAATGCATAGGTATGCATACGTTTAATGGTAAAACATGATGGGATCATGTGCGAATAAACTATCCGGTATGGACGTTGGCGATTACCCGGTGATAATTAAATAAACGAAAAGGATCCCGGACACCCAGGATATAAAATAAAGGGTATTTTCACAAAATATAATGAGTTTTGGAACTCCAAAACCATAAGTGGAAACGTCTCATACAAATCTCCCGGTAACGAATAAAGTGCGCGTACCGCACCCGATACGCGTATAACTTACAATTTCACCCGGCAAAAGCCTAAATAACCAATTAACGCTTAAATTGGACTATATTTAAGGGTTATTAAAGGTATTTTTAATGTCCGAATAACGCGCGATTAAAACCCGAAAAATACCCGAACGACACCCGAACGACGAGGAATTAAACTTAACATAATAATGGTAAATATTTGGAGTTGTGGACCCCACCTAAGCCCACAAAGGGGCCGGCCTAATGGCCATATAATCTCCTTGCATTACTTGTTTTAATAATAACCTAGTAACCTACATTAAGAAGCATGCATGGAAGATCAAAAGGTGTAAGATTTTGTAGTACAAAAGCATGCACAAGTTGCCTCCCTTTTGTAAGAGAATTTTCGGCCCTATGGCCATATAATCCAAGGCATAGATAAATCCTATCATTACACTAGTGCACATGCTTGTATAAAGATCTAGTGTGAGATTATGATAGATCACAAATATTTATCAAAGATTTACAAGTAACCTCCCACTCCCTCTCTCTATCTCACGGCACACACACACACACACTTATAATCTTCCCAAAGATCCTAAGTACACATACAATCTTTAAGTAAATCTTACAAGATCCATGGAAGATTACATGTGATAATGGTATATAAACATGTGTTAGACACTTGAAGAAACAAAGCAAAAACTCTTCTTCTTTCTTTCTTTTGGGCCGTAAGTTTCACCTCCCCCATATACACATTTCTTTTAAGTTTTTACATCTTCCAATCACTCAAAACAATCCATCATCCAAACCCCCATTGTGTGTTTCAAGCTTGGAGCTTAACCATTAAGGAAGAACACACTAAACCCCTCTCAAAATCCAAGGTTTTGTCTTCCCTAGCCTTGTGCTAGTAGTAAGCTTCTTAACCTTGTTTTGATTATTAATATTCATGTATGTGTTCTTAGAAGCAAGTTGTACATGAAGGGTTTAAAATGTGGTTTTGAAACATAACTTTAATAGGTTTTACATGAGTAAAATGGATGATTAAAAATATGTAAATGGATCATGGATTTGATGATGATAAAGTAGTGTTCTTAAAATATATAAAATTTACACATACACTAAGTAGGATGATGATTTGGTTAAGATTTGTGGAATAAACTTGAATGTGTTAAAATGTAACTTTAATCATCTTAAAATGATCATCCATGATATGATATATGATGGAATATATTAGGATGTTATGAATGAAGAAGTTGAAAGGTTAAAGTTTACACACTTAGATGGATGAAATTTGGATATGTTGAAGAAATACATAAAACACACATACAAGTAGCCTTATATATGAAATATAAGACTATTAAAAGTGTTTTGATACAAAAATAACTTAACAATAAAAAGATGAATCTTCAAAGTCCACTAAATTTGAGTGAAAATACTAACTTTGGAAGTTAGAGTGGAAAATGCAATATTTGAAAGTTGAGGGACTAATGTTGTAACTTTGAAAGTTAGAGGACTAAAATGAACATTTTAGAAACTATTAGTCCAAAAATGCAATAATGGAAAGTTTGGTGTCAAAAGTATGAGTAATAATTTTCCAAGGTTGATTTGGTAAATACTAGTAAACATACTTGGGTATTTTGTATAAAAAGTATATTTTTATAAAAGTGAAAGTTATAAAAATATGGGTTTGTATTAACATAAGGATTTTTATAAAATAGAGATTTTATAAAAATGTTAAACAAAAATTAAAACTTGAGAAACTTATACAAAAATGAATACTTTTATATAAATGGGAATATAAAAGTATTGGAAGCATTTTTGTGTCTAAGTTAACAAGTTGAGTTAAAATACAAACCTTCCAAGTAACATGTGTTAGGAATGTGGATAATATTTCCATAAAACACATGTTGGGAAAAACTTGGAAAATTAACTATCCAAGCTAAGATATCGAACTAAGACGCGTTAACGAACCATACACGGACAAAACATGAGAAAAATGCCATTGCGGCAAAATGAGAAAATATATATTTTTAGGAAGTAAAATATATATACATCATGGGTGAAAACTAATAAACACTTTCCTAAGTGTTGAAGGAATTATTCGTGGGAGAAAAACATAACGTAAACAAGTAAGACGTTAAACAAACGTATATACTTAACAAGAAAAATTACACATTTATATATATATATACGCTCGTCTCGGCAAAATTCTAGTATATCTACTTAATGGGAAAGTAGATATGTGGGAAGGAAAGCCGAGACGAGTGGACAAAGATATATATTTATGTGTATACCGTGCCGACAAGATCCTAGTATATTTATTTGAATGGGAAAATAAATATACGGCATGGTGAGCTGAAACGGATGTTGAGAATATACAATCGAACGACAAGATCTTAGCATATTTATTTAAATGGGAAAATAAATGTGCGGCAAAGTGAGTCGGGTCGAGTGTTGAAATATATATTATATCGAGCGATGCGATCTTAAGTATAATTATTTAAATGGGAAAATAATTATACGTTAAGTGAAGTCAAGTCGATGATAATAATGTACAAGTTAAGGAAATATTAACAAGAGTAATATATAACTTGTAATACCAAGGGTAATCTAACGCCAACGAAACCTAGGATACGCGCTAAATTAAACGGAATTTGGAATAACTTATGGTCGGGAGTTGGGTGTACAACTTGCCAGGGCACATGCACTATAGGGATAGTGACTTATACGTCTAGGACGTTTGTTGGTGCGAGACCCCTTTTGCTATCTACTTAGTTGAGCCGGACGTCAATTCAGGTGAGTCTCACGGCCCCATTTTAAACTATTTTTACGTTTTTCGGGGGAAAGATATGTTAGGGAAAATGTTTGACGGATTTATTACTTGAGGTGTGACCGCCACTCGGGGTTGAGTCCTCGCCTCTATAATCATTTATTCAGGGAAATGAAACCGGTGGAATATTGAATAGTACTATTGGTGCCTGACAAGGCCCACCCCTAATCGATAGCGTCGATTTTGCATTAGTGTATGCCTGGGGTGCATATATTCTGAACTTAAGTCGTAGGATACCGAGTAACGACTTGGAGCGGGGCATTATTATTATACGTCTTGGTTTGATTATAGTCTCAAGTAGATTTATAGGAATTTGCAACTCCTATATATTGTCATAACATGGTATTTCCCAAGTATTCAAGTTTTGGAAACTAAAACCTGTGAACTCACCAATATATTTATATTGACGAAATTTTAAACATATCTTTCAGGTAATTAGACGAAGGCAATCATGGCAAGCTGGGTCACGGAAATCTCCTATGCGGCGTTGGATATTTTGCGGGGTTTCACCTTTATTTCCCAAGGCTATGGGATATATTTGAGAAACCTCTCCATTTGTGTTATAAACAATTTACTTTATGTGTAATGTTTTGAACAAGATTTGACGCCTAAATAAATGACCCATTTTCTTAAATTACTTGTGATTTGCGTTAACCTTGACTTTATGCTCTTGAACCGTCGCGCCACGTGTTTCCGCCATTGGCGTGGTGTGACAGAGGAAGGCCCATTTTTTTGGAATTCAATAGTATAAAGATCTGCGTATGAGAAAAGTGTTTTTTAGAAAGGTTTAGAGTAAAAGAAAGGAGAAGGGAACATAGAAGGAAATGATAAAGGTTTTGTGAGAAAAATACCTGCTGTTACATTTCCAAAAGGCCTAGCAGTTTTTAAAAACTTAATAAATGAGCCCACTTTCATTTGGAAAACGCGTGCAACAATATCAGGTCTATCCTGTGGACTTGATGCACCAAAGCAATCAATTTCTCTTTGAATTTCTGGCCAGCGGATGTTGCACGTAAATGTTATGAAGTATTGGGGGTTTCCATATACACGACAAAGGGCAAGTGCAACTTGATAGTGTTTGTACATATACCGAGGACCGCCAGTGAAAGATGAAGGTAAGAAAATGTGCTTGCCAATTGCACACCCTTCAGTATCACCTCTAGAAATTGCATCATGAATACCCTCAAGAAATTCATAGCGGAACTCTGACTGGTTGGCTCTGACATATTCTAGGCGACACTGCTTTACACATATGTAAGCATCCACCAACTACTGTTGGAATAACCTAGACGCCCTAGGTAGGTGTGTGTAAACATTTTGCTGATCATGAATTTGGAAACTGTAAAACATAATGGGCATCAAATTACGATTTGGCACAGGTGTAACATTGACTTCCTCAGATGATGGTAACATAGTACTAACTAACTGTAACTCAGGTGACCAACCTTGTTCACAACGTGGGAAGAGTAAAGAGTACTGCAAGGGCATGTAAGATGAGCGCAATTTACTAACCCTAAGTGGCGTGATATCTTTGCTCCTAATAATGACGTCAAAATCTTTAGAACCAATGTTACCATCACGAACACTAGTACCAAGACTGTTTGAAGCAGGAACATTATAACGGCGATCAGTGACACGGCTATAAAGCTTTATTACAAAATTGGGCACCACTGGCTGTAGGAAAAGTTCCCTAGCGGATTTAAAAAGGCGTACGTATTGATTTTTTCATTTCTAGCATAAGAGAAAGGGAGGCAACACTTTCTGGCTGAAGGCGGCTAGAATCAACATTATCGAAAAAGTGCAACCTGTTTGTGACATCGTGGTTGTTGTCAAATATGTACAACTGTAGAAACCTAGGACGGTCACCTGGTGACGGGCACAAAGAACCTAACCAATGTGATACCTGGCCAGCAACCTTAGAGACATAAGGACTGCTACCACGGTTTACAGATTCGTCAACGGTAGCACCAAAAGATGTCATGGAAAACATGGAGTTGTATGCACAAATATTCAGCAGAAAATCTGGCTGTGAAAACAGTTCTCGCAAAAAAACTGGAGGCTCAACAGGGTACTCCAACCTAACCCCACCAGCCCTGCATCACTTGTTCTACCGCGGACGAACACTAATAGGATAAGCTGATAACCATTCCTGATACCAAAGCAGCGCACCACAAAATTCACAAACCTTAGTACATGTTCCTAAATCCACGTAATCAGATGACTCTAAGGTTGCAACTGCACCATTGTTAGGAACTGCTACACCAGACAACCGTTTGTGAAATCTAGAACGCAACATAGAGGTTCGATAAAATGCTTGCGACGCGTAGGGCACGCCATATGCGGAGGAGAGGCAGCGAAATGTGTGGAAGTTGAGGCAACAACTCCCACTCGCCTACGTTTAGAACGAACCTCCTAAAAACACAAATAGACATCAAAAGAAGGCCAAAATGTAGAGGCAGTGTAAAAGATACAATGTACCTATAACCTATGAAAAATGAAGTATAGAATCAAGTTCCAACGCGCGCTACATGTAGCGAAACATACCAACGTACAGAATTAGGTAAGGCAGGAAGGATCAGTGGTGATTAAACTGAACACGGTACCTGTAAAAATGAGCGTATAAACTTACAACAACCGGTAATAAGAAAAGTTAAACAGAAGGCAATATAGTATAAATAGAGCTTTTGTAACAATCATATGACATTCAGGTAGAGAAGGAAAAAAGCGCAAATTTTATTTTATAAACAACCCGTCCGATGTTGGGGCTAAAAAAATAAAATATTTGTAACACCCCAACCGATGGCGGAATCATCGAGGTGCCACGTAGTGACGATTGTCCAAAAGCACATGGTACTAAAATGTAAATATTATTGAATAAACCAGAAACTGTCTTACATTGAAGTGGAAATACAAAGTCTTAAATGAAATGTAAATAATGAAATAACTGATTAAAATAATGCACTAAGTATCCCTTGCTAAAGCACTATATCAAACTGCACCTGAAACATGTACAAAATAGATTTGGTCAACATAAGAAATGTTGGTGAGCATTCCTAGTTTTGATATATATAGTAGGTTAAAAAGTTATACAATTCAAGTGCAAGCTACAGTGCAATTATGTAAAACTATGTATCATACAAATGAGCGAAATCAACCCTGTGACTGTATAATGTACTGTATGAACTGTAGTGTACTCATCCAATAAATGGGTGAAAACTTAACAATGGCCACGGATTCTCCGATGAAAAAGGGGGAGAATCAATCTAGGCGGGTTGTCAATCCAAATAGCGCTATCCAATGTTAAGGTCGGCTTGTACCATGTTAATGATTTCACTAAGTACAAATGTAATCCACATGTATTGTCTAAGCATAAAGCACGTTGTAAGCAATGCACATAGTACTAGAATTGTATTGTAAAAAAATGTAAACTTGTATTTGAAATTGTAATAGTGTACATGTAACACCCCAAAAATGTATAAAAGCAAAAAGGGGTAGAAATACTCACAGTTCACGTAGTAGTTTGAGATTTAACTGGACAACGAAATATGAATTGAGGTTACTCCCAAATGATCAACCTAAAGTATTTGATAATGTGTAAGGAAAATAACTCTAGGATACATGTATTTCTAGGGTTTCGAATTGGGGATAAACGTTCATTTGATTAATTAATGAATTTTTTATTAAATATATGAAATTTAATAAATAAATAATAAAAGTCTCTTTGTAAAATCTTAAGTTGAATATAATCATAACATAAGGTTTTGAGTATGAAAATAATTTTTATAAAGTTATTTTCTTGAAAATAGAATATTTAATCTAATTATTTCAAATTGTCAAAATATGACTTTAATATCTAAAAATATTAAAATCAAAGAATTTCTGAATAAAAAATTGTATTTCAGTTCTAAATAGTTAGAAATAATTTATATAAAATTTTGGTGCAAAAATATTGAAAAATGAATTTATTATGAATTATTTATGATTAAAACTAACAAAAATTAATTAAAAATATAAAATAAACGGTTTTTCTGAAATAAAAATATTTTCTGGAATGTTTAAGAATATACAAGTTTAGGATAATTTTTGTGAGATTTAATAAAATCGTTTAGATATTTTTATAGAATTTAATAAATATAAATGAATAAACTTGTATTATTAATAATATATATTAAATAAATTATTTTTGAAAAACTAAAAATTGGATGATGAACTTTATTATCTGGAGATCACATAATAATTTTTTATAGAATTTATAAACCACGTTTAGTATTTAAAAACTATTTTTAAAAGTTTAATATGTAAAATATATGTATATAAAAAGGGAAAAAGAAAGTTTGTAGGTTGTAGGGATCGAACCCCAGACCTGATCCGGTTCAGAGCTTTTGTGAGAAGGGGCCAACCAGCTGATCTATGCGTTCGTTTTGTTTATTTTCTGTTCTAAAATAATTATATACAAAAACTGTTTGTGTTCTTCCCCAATTTCATACCAAGCGAGCCCTAGATAATCCAATCAAACAAATCACACAACAATAACCCAATTAAACTTAGGGTTATTGTTGTGTGTATGACGGACATCAAAACCCATATGAAAAACAAACTTACAAACGCGTTCTTGATTATAAACGATCGGTCAACGCGAAAAGTCAACACAAATAAAAATGCTTCAAATCGTGAAATGCAGAGAGTTTTAGGAATAATTGGGGAATGGTTTGTGTTAGTCGCACCTATATGTGGTTGTGTGTAGATTTGATTGAGTTAACAACATATATATATACGGATTGGATGTGGGTTCAAGCTCGGTCAAAACCGAGTCAATAGGCTACGTTTAAGGCCATAAATGGAGTCAATTCAAGTGTGTAAATGCGTATGGTCAAAGTCGCTCAATTATAAGGCAATGAGTGGTGATTATATGCCTTAATTTCTGCTGTTGTTGACCGTTTTCCTCCTTTCCTTTTTTTACACAGCCACGTCGCACAGCAGAGAAAGAAGGAAAAGATGGATGGCGTTTTAATAAAGGGTTAAATACAATTAGGCTTGGGTTTATTTCAGAAACGAGCTGGTAGCTCAGTGGTTGCACGCGTGTGTGTGTTTGGTTGAGCCGCTCGCTGCCCGGGTTCGAGTCCTGGCAGGAGCAAAGTATTATTTTTTTTTCTTTTAAACAGAATGGGAAGGAGAGTGGAGCTGGGCCGGGCCTTGTCTAATGGGCTGAACGTGGGCTCAGGTATGTGGATAAGGGATATGGATTTGGGTTGTGTTGGGTTTGGCTAACTAGATAACTCTTATACTTATATATATATATATATATATATATATTTAAAATAGAAACCTGAAAATTATTATTATTATTATTATTATTATTATTTAAAAAGAGAAAAGTGACGGATGTCACAATATTAAAATCGAGTATTTAAACGTTACAAATTCCTACTTTCACGATGATGGTTTTATATAATTTATATTTCCTTTATTGATTTACAAATGTACAGCATTAAGCTATAAACCTCATAACATCCAAACATCATTTGGAAACATATTTACCCGTCAACAATTTATAAACATGCGTTTTTTTTTTGTAATTGAATATAAAATTCCTGATTTTGATTAACCAAAGACGTTAATCACCCCTGTTATAAGTAGAAATTGGTATAAAAAAATTACATACCTAGGTATATAATTGAAGGCTATTAAAAATAATTGAAGGTAAATATTGATAAAAAGAAAACAACTAATTATATTGTTGACAAGGTTTTGAAAAGGGAAAAAACCTTTATAGCAGAAGGTAACAAACAAAGGGGAAAAGAGGTGAGGAAGGAAAGCAGAAAAAGGAAGAGCAATAGAATGCTCAAAAGTGAATAAATGGGAGTAAAGAAGACACGTATAAAAGCAAATAATGGAGGTAAAAGAACGTGGCCCACCCAAAAGAGAAAGAATAAAATAATAGGGTTACCAAACCGCCGTCACAACCACAACACTGCCGGTGAGAGGGATTAAAAATCGCCGGTTGGAGGGACAAATTACAGAGAGGAAAGAGAGTGTAAGAGAGAGAGAGAGAGAGAGAGAGAGAAAGAGAGAGAGAGAGAGAGAGAGAGAGAGAGAGAGAGAGAGAGAGGTGTGCTATTACCTCCTTTGCTGATGCTGGTCTGAGGTGAGGTGAAGTAAGGTGAAGCGAGGGCCAAGATGGGCTTTATTTATAAATGAGGGAAAACATTGATAAAGCAACCTTTACAAAAAGTAATAAACAAAAGTAGTCAAATGATTGGACTAGACGGTCACGAGTGTAGTTTAAGAATCTTGTCATGTTACATTACAAACCTTTTTGTAAGTATTCGAAGGATGGGACTAGATGGCCATGAGAGTAGTGTAAGAATAATCTTGTCATGTTACCCGTACCACACTACCATATGTACAAAAAATAGTATTTGTACCAGCGCACACGAACATAACTTTAATTATAACAAAGATGGACCCCAAAATTTTTACATACAAACTCCCAAAGCCAAAGATAAAATTAGTGACCATGACCGCCAAGAACCGAAGCACACCTAATATCGAAGGTCACGACCAATTTGAGCAGAAGTTCCTGCGTTGCTTACCTGGTTCTGGTTGTTAGCTAACCACTCAGTCAAAGTCGTTTTGCCAGCGTTCGGGCTCTTAGCAACTTCTGTGAGTTGTGAGGTTTCTTTGAAGGTAACATTTTGTCTTCTCTCTAGGTGAACGGCTAGTATTTTAACAGCCGGATTTCTATGTTGAATGGGGAAGGCAAATATCCTCCAGCAAGCCTCATGAGGACATATGTATCGTGCGTCAACATAGTTGCTAACTTCATCTACAACAACACTATCAGCAGTGGTTGGATTAGATGTAGTGTTGGTACTTTCAGACAACATATAGCGAATTCTGTCAGCACCCTTAGAGATGTACTTAAAGAGGTATTTAATCAACATAGACCAACCACAGTACTCGACGTTTAGGTGGGCATCAAATCGCATAAGTAAGCGCGTATTATAGGGGACCACGAAGTCGTTGTCAAGTGGAACACCATTCTTTGTAAAAGAACAACCTTGAGAGGGCCTTTTATAATGGGCGTACCCAGCATCATCAAAACGGGTGTTAGACTCGTACGCTTTTGGGAACCCTTTAGTGCATGAACCATCTTTCATACAAGGTGAATTCATTCTTGCTAAACCACAAGATCCGTGCAACATAAACTCTGAGACAATCCTATGTAAAACATGGTTGCTGATTGGGTCGGGGATTTCTGCTGAAATGTACTGAACTATTTCTGCTGGGTTACGAATAGAGTACGCACTTGACACCTAGAGAAGAGTATAGTAGTGAGGAATGCCCCTTTTTTGGAATTCAATAGTATAAAGATCTGCGTATGATAAAAGTGTTTTTTAGAAAGCTTTAGAGTAAAAGAAAGGAGAAGGGAACATAGAAGGAAATGATAAAGGTTTTGTGGGAAAAATACCTGTTGTTACATTTCCAAAAGGCCTAGCAGTTTTTAAAAACTTAATAAATGAGCGCACTTTCATTTGGAAAACGCGTGCAACAATATCAGGTCTATCCTGTGGACTTGATGCACCAAAGCAATCAATTTCTCTTTGAATTTCTGGCCAGCGGATGTTGCACGTAAATGTTATGAAGTATTGGGGGTTTCCATATACACGACAAAGGGCAAGTGCATTTTGATAGTGTTTGTACATATACCGAGGACCACCGGTGAAAGATGAAGGTAAGAAAATGCGCTTGCAAATTGCACACGCTTCAGTATCACCTCTAGAAATTGCATCATGAACACCCTCAAGAAATTCACAACGGAACTCCGACTGGTTGGCTCTAGCATGTTCTATGCGACACTGCTCTACACATATCTAAGCATCCACGAGGTACTGTTGGAATAACCTAGACTCCCTAAGCAGGTGTGTGTAAAGATTTTAGCGATCATGAATTTGGAAATTGCACACGCTTCAGTATCACCTCTAGAAATTGCATCATGAACACCCTCAAGAAATTCACAACGGAACTCCGACTGGTTGGCTCTAGCATGTTCTATGCGACACTGCTCTACACATATCTTAGCATCCACGAGGTACTGTTGGAATAACCTAGACTCCCTAAGCAGGTGTGTGTAAAGATTTTAGCGATCATGAATTTGGAAACTGTAAAACATAACGGGCGTCAAATTATGATCTGGAATAGGTGTAACATTGACTTCCCCAGATGGCACATCCTCAGATGTTGGTAACACAGTACCAACAAACTGTAACTCAGGTGACCAGCCTTGTTCACCACGTGGGAAGAGTAAAGGGTACTGCAAGGGCATGTAAGATGAGTGCAATTTACTAACCCTAAGTGGCGTGATATCTTTGCTCCTAATAATGACGTCAAAATCTTCGGAACCAATGTTACCATCATGAACAATAGCACCAAGACTGTTTGAAGCAGGAACATTATAACGACGATCAGTGACACAACAATAAAGCTTTAATACAAAATTGGGCACCTCTGGCTGTAGGCAAAGTTCCCTGGCGGATTTAAAAAGGTGTACGTATTGATTTTTCGTTTCTAGCATAAGAAAAGGGGAGGCAACAATTTATGTTTGAAGGCGGCTAGAATCAGCATTACCGAAAAAGTGCAACCTGTTTGTGACGTCGTGGTCGTCGTCAAGTATGTATAGCTTTAGAATCCTAGGACGATTACCTGGTGACGGGCACAAAGAACCCAAACAATGTGATACCTGGCCAGCAACCTCAAAGACATAAGGACTGCTACCACGGTTTACAGATTCGTCAACGGTAGCACCAAAAGATGTCATGGAAAACATGGAGTTGTATGCACAAATATTCAGCAGAAAATCTGGCTGTGAAAACAGTTCTCGCAAAAAAACTGGAGGCTCAACAGGGTACTCCAACCTAACCCCACCAGCCCTGCAACACTTGTTGTACTGCGGACGAACATTGATAGGATAAGCTGATAACCGTTCCTGATACCAAAACAGCGCACCACAAAATTCACACACCTTAGTACATGTTTCGAAATCCACGTAATCAGGTGACTCTAAGGTTGTAGTTGCACCATTGTTAGGAACTGCTACACCAGATAACCGATTGTGAACTCTAGAACGCAACATAGAGGTTCGATAAAATGCATGGCGACGCGTAGGGCGCGCCACATGCGGTGGAGAGGCAGCGAAATACGTGGAAGTTGAGGTAGCAACTCCCACTCGCCTACGTTTAGCACGAACCTCCTAAAAACACAAATAGACATCAAAAGAAGGCCAAAATGTAGAGGCCGTGTAAAAGATACAATGTACCTATAACGTATGAAAATGAAGTATAAAATCAAGTTCCAACGCGTGCTACATGTAGTGAAACATAGCAACGTACAGAATTAGGTAAGGCAGGAAGGAAGGATCAGTGGTGATTAAAATGAACACGGTACCTATAAAAATGAGCGTATAAACTTACAACAACCGATAATAAGAAAAGTTAAACAGAAGGCAATCTATACATCTAATATTTGAAAACAATGTGGGACACTTGTCATTTCCACATTGCAACTTCAATTATCTCTCTTCACCTCAATATGCCACATGTCACCTTGTGGTTGTTTATAAAAAAATCGTTTTTTTAAATCAATAATCACAAAAATATAAATAGCCATTAAAAACACAAAGACATAACATAATCTCACTTTCATCGTCGCCTCCTTTCAAACCGAAACCCTAATCAGGGCGATTCAACGATTGCTTTCATCTCCAATCGAAGGTAATCTCTCTTTCATTCTTATTTCAATTAATCGATGTTCTTCTATCTTTTTTTCTGTCTTGTGTGGAACTGATTTTGCTATTCTGTTTGTATAGACTCTATTCATTGTTTTTTTTATTAATCTTATAGAGTTTATGTTTTAGTTTTAGATTTAGGGGTTTTTATTGTTCGATTGATAAGACTAAGGTTTGAGTGATTGTTCTTTGTTGATCATTGGATTATTATTAAGATTGATGATTTAGGGTTTATGTTTTAGGTTAAGATTTAGGGGTTTTTTTTGTTCGAGTGATAAGACTAAGGTTTCAGTGATTCTTCTTTATTAATCGTTTGAGTATTATTAAGATTGATGATTTAGGGTTTATGTTTTAGGTTAAGATTTAGGGGTTTTTTTTGTTCGATTGATAAGACTAAGGTTTGAGTGATTGTTCTTTATTGATCGTTGGATAATAATTAAGATTGATGATTTAGGGTTTATGTTTTAGGTTTAGATTTAGGGGCTTTTATTCTTCGATTGATAAGACTAAGGTTTGAGTGATTGTTCTTTATTCATAGTTGGATTATTATTAAGACTGATTAGTGATTTGAGTGATTGTTCTTTAATGATCGATTTAGGTATTTTTATGTTCAACTGAGTTTATGATGAACCATTTTAGCCTACAATGACGCCTCATTAGGGTGCTTGACTTGGTTGAATGATCTTATTTCTAGTAAGCTTGCTTAGTAATAATCAGTTTGTGATTTTAATTTAATTTTTTTTTGTATTTAATTTAGGTTTGTGTTCTTATGCAAACAATACTGGACAGTTTGTGTTTCAAATCTTGTAACTAGACTTGATGTTTGTGATTTGAGATTGAAAGGTTTTCAAATTTGGACCTTTGGTTGTAGCTAAGTTCGTTGGATTGTTTGCATAAGATTGATGTTTTAGGAGGCGACGATATGTTTTAGGTTTAGATTTAGGGGTTTTTATTGTTCGATTGATAAGACTAAGGTTTGATTGATTGTTCTTTATTTATCGTTGGATTATTATTTAAGACTGATTAGTGGTTTGCCTGGTTGTTCTTTATTGAGCGATTTAGGGATTTTTATGTTCAATTGAGTTTATGATGAACCATTTTAGGCTACAATGAGGCCTCATTAGGGTGCTTGACTTGGTTGAATGATCTTATTTCTGGTCAGCTTGCTTACTTATATTCAGTTTCTGATTTTAATTTTATTTTTTTTATTTAATTTAGGTTTGTGTTCTTATGCAAACAATACTGGAAAGTTTGTGTTTCAAATGTTGTAACTAGACTTGATGTTTTTTATTTGAGCTTGAAAGGTTTTCAAATTTGGGGCTTTGATTGTAGCTAATTTCATTTATTTGAAGAAATTGATTAAGGTTTTTTATTCGTGATTCTGCTTGGTTTTGAGCTGCAAAAAACCTGCCTGGATTATGAGTATTTTTCTGATACAAAGATTTTATTGAAACCGTAAGTATTTTTGTGATTGAAACATTAATATATGTATTATTATTTATTTTTTGTTGATTGGTACAGGTGCATACACATCCGTGTTACAATGGTTTACGGATTTTGGGTTAAGTCAGAAAATAACAGCCGTGTTTGTTTGGTAAGATATGAATCATGGTTTTAATGTATATACTACACTAATTTTATAATATCCTTATAATTTTAATCTTTGTACTCAGGGGTTACCAAGTGACTATGATGGTTGGATCGACAAGTATGGTTATCTGTCTGGGAATACCAAGATCCGAACCTTGGATGATAAAGTCTATGACATTAAAGTTTTAAACATTGCAGGCAAATGATTCTTCTACAATGGTTGGAGAACTATGATTACTGAATTAAAGTACCCATCTGGGTGTAACTTTATTTTTCAGTATGATGAAAATCTCAAGTCTTTCAGAATGATTACTTTCCATCAGGATGCTGTGTGTGCACCTGGTACCTTCTTCTACTGTAGATTGGGCGATCCACTTACAACTGATAAACGTTTGGTATGTTTTCTTATAACAAGTCCATTAAATCTTACATTATAAAAATATTTTTGTACACAAACAGCATCATATTTGTGTTAACATTGTTTGTCTTTTTTTCCAGCATATCAGTTGTTTCGTTCTTCATGGATTATTCAACCAAACAGTTCCATTGGATCCAATTGACGTTACTGCTCATTCAATTGCACACTTTCAGATACAGCTAGCAGTTGATGATGGTAATATTTATGTCACTGAAGGATGACCAATGATTAAGGAAGCTTTTTCAATTACTACTGATCATCTAATTGTGTTCGAAATCATTAATGAGGTTTTCTCTCTTTTTATTTATTGATTTTTGAAATCTTTATATAATTTTTGTTATTGTTTGCTTTTTATAACTTTCTATACTTTACTAAGAATACTTTTTATCCATTTTACAGACCAACTACAATATGTCGCTTTTTTTGAAAAACAAGCTTACTATTGGTCCCGGTCATGTTTCGAAAGCTGAAGTTAATGAGGAGGATGATGATGACAGTGAAGAGGATGATGATGATTATTATAATGAGGAAGACGTCGTTGTTCTTTCTGATGACGACAGTGATGAGGATCCAATGGATGATGATGAGTCCGAAGATGTCCATGATGTAGGTGTGCCGGTAGTTTTCAAAGTTGATAAGCACTTTGTAAGTACAATTATTTCTGCAAATAATCTTCAAAATGTT